>JARHVA010001182.1:855000-872500 GCA_037957365.1 Torreya grandis
ATTTTACATGATGGCTCATTTAACACAAGTTAGCACCACTTAACCCTAATTCATAGACCTTTATTATCAAAATAATAATCCTTTTATTCATTATGAATATTAACATCAACTTCATAATAATCAATTAAACATTATAACTTCTTGTAACAATATTGACTTAGCAAAACTATCATTTAAATATTATCACATCTGCTAAAAACTATGATCATGCCTAATAACATTAACCACACCTTGATAACTAGACAAGTTAACAATCAAATAACACAAACTAATTAAGATCCCTTTATTTATGGCAATGTATTTATAAATAAGACACTGGTATTTATGAAAACATATATATACATGTCATAGACAATATAAATAACACTCACGAATTCCAAAGATGAGTTATGGTAATATTATCACATGAAGTATGTTAAGTAAGACAACATATAAGAATCTAAATCTTACACTTTTAAACACAGAACCATAGTCAAATGCAACAACCATGATAAAAACTAAAAACAACTACAGTTATCTAAATCAAACAATAATTAAAAGCATATTATACTATTGTGGTGTGTGCAAGGTTCTCAGTTTTCATTCTATCATCCCCCAATGCTTCCATTTACTACACCCTCTCTGATAATGATCTCCCTCCATCATAGTTTGAGTGACTAAAAATATCCTACATCCACCTCAAAATAATAAAGGTAGTTAGATTGAATCAAGATAAAATATATAATATACTACTACAATGAACTAAATAATCATGATCATCGTGTACATAATATAAAAGTAAAGCTAAGTCAAAATTTAATGATCATGCAAATAAGCAACATATAACTATCCATACATCAGTATATAAAATCTATCTTAACAAAATATAAATTAATCAATCAATATCAATAAAACCATATATCAATAAGTTATGAATTGTAGAGAAGAATCAGAATGTAACATCCTTCCCCCTAAAGGTGGTCATCATCTCGATGACACTTATTTCAACATAAGTTCTAAAATTAAACATTATTTAATAAAAAATTAAATAATATCCAACAAACATATCAAGTAAACAAATGTGGAAAAAACCTATAGAACTCACCATAATCCTCTCAAGTGGTACTATCTTCAAAATATTAGTTCCACTAGATGTTGCACTATGACACTTCTCTATTAGGTAAACTAAGTTTACGACTGTCAAATATTCTAACTATTTTTACTATGACCATTCCAGGATCTATAAATTGTAAAGCATTCCAATCTAATACATGAGAGGGATCAACAACATACTTTTAAGATAGGACACAAGAAAAACATTATGAAAGAGAGCTAGAGCTAGTGGTAAAGTAGGCCTATACACTAAAATATTTATCATTTTTAGAACCTTGAAGGGTTCCACATATCTTGGTGAAAGCTTCACTAATTTACCAATCTTAATTGAGATTTTCTAAGGCTTACCCCACATAAATTTTTTATCACCAACATAAAAATACCTTGTTCTTATTTTCAAATCAACAAAACTTTTCTATCTATCATTGGCCTCAATCAATATTTGTCTAATTTTTTTTAACTTGGTCTTCCATCTCCACAATAATTTTAAGTCCAAATACTACTCTATCTTCAAATCTATCCAAACTGATCAATGTTCTACACCTTCTTCCATATAATGCCTCAAATGAAGTCATTTTCAATATTGATTGGTATGAGTTGTTGTAGGTGAACTCAACTAATGGAAGGTACTCCTCACACTTTAATTATTTATCCATGTAATACATTCAAAATAAATCTTCTAAAACTTGGTTAACTCTCTCTATTTATCCATCTATTTCTAGGTAATATGTAGTATTGAATCAACAATGTGTGCATAGTTGAATTCAAAGTCAACCAAAATCTAGAATTCATTATGAGATATCGATTAGAAATGATCTTTTTTTATAAATTGATGTAATTGATACAATTATTTCATGAATATATTTGTAAGCATGGGTGCATCATCAGTCAACTCTCCTAGTACTTAGTGAGCTACCTTGGTTAGTTTATCAACTACCACCAAGATCATATCATGATAGTTCCATGATAATTACAAACCTTGGATAAAGTCCATACTAATTACCTGCCAATTCTATTCTAGTATATCATGAGGATATAATAATCTTGTTGGATGTATATGCTCAGTCTTCACATGCTAACATTCTAAACACCAAGATAGAAAATCATATGCATCCTTTTTAATCCCTTTCAAGAAATAGATAGGTCTTAGCTCAGACATGAGCTTATTTACTCTAGTATATCTTTAATAAGGATCAATATGAAATTATTTTATCATTGTGCTCCTCAAATTATCTCTTTATTAGGTACATACATCCTACTATGTACCTAAAAATATAATCAATCTCCTACTTGAATCCTTTAAAATTGGGATTTTGAGCATTTTCTAACAAACATTTCTTAAGATACTCATATAATTCATCTCCAAGGGAGAATTTAATTACCTGATCATAGAAATTAATATTAATAGTAATGCTATGTACCTTCTATGACTTAATGCCTCTACAAGTCTATTTTCCTTACCCTTGATATAGTTAATATCAAAATCATAATCAAAAAATAATTTTAACCAACGTCTCTAACATGCATTTAGGTTCAGTTGGGTAAGGATATACTTGAGTCCCAATTTGTCAATCTTGAGATAGAATGGTTTCCTTAATAGATAATGCCTTCAAACATGTAAGGCATGTAGTATTGCATCAAGGTCTAGATCATGAGGGGAATAATTTACCTCATAAGGCTTAAGCTTTATAGACTCGTATGCTACAACTAAACCATCTTGCATAATAAATCCTCTAATTCCATCCTTAGATATATTAGTGATTACTAATAACTAACCATTAAGATTGGGAACTCTTAGCACATGTGCCAAATTAAGCCTCCTTTTTAGTTATTGAAAGGCTTTTTGCACTTGAATAACTAAATAAAAATATAATTATTCCATTGAAGAGAGGTAATAAGATTAGATATCTTTGAGAAATTTGGAACAAATTTCTTGTAATAACCTACTAATCCCATAAAACTTCTCACCTCATGCACTTTTATGTGTTGGCCATTCCATTGTGGCTTTTATCTTCATTGGATCAACTAAAATCCCATCTACGAAGATAATGTGTCTCACATATTGTAATTTCTTCAAGAAAAATGTATATTTGGAAAACCTACCATACAATTTATGCTTTCACAACCACCATAAAACCAATTCTAGATGTTGAAGATATTCTTCCTCACTCTTAGAATATATGAGGATATCATTTACAAAAACTAGTACAAAGTGGTCTAGATAATCTCTAAACACATTTTTTATGAGATTAATAAATGTTATTAGAGAATTTGTTAACCCAAAAGGTAACACTATGAATTCATAGTTCCCATACCATATTATGAACACTATTGTGGGAATATCCTCATCTCAAATTCTCAATTGATGATACCCTACTCAAAGATAATTCTTGGATAATTTTTTTACTCCTCACATTTGATCAAAAAGATCATCAATGTGAGGTAATGGATACCTATTCTTAATTATTTTCTTGTTCAATATCTTATAATCAATACACAGACAAAGAGTACCATCCTTATTCTTAATGAACACCACTGGTGTACCCTATGGTGACACACTCAGTCAAGCCAACCCTTTTGATAACAAATATTAAAGTTGAGCTTTCAACTCAACTAATTCTATAGTTATCATCTTATATGTTTCCTTGTATTGTTGTTCAGATCTTAGTATTATGTCAATTAAGAAATCAAACTCATGTTTGGGTGGTAATCCCAATAATTCTTCTAGAAACACAACTTGAAAGTTCATTATAAATGGATAATCCTCAATAGATGGTTCCTTAGATTCCTCTATCTCATTTATTTTTATAATAAATTCTTGAAATCCATTTTTTTGAACTTTTTTGAGTCGAATTGCAAAAAATTGCCTAAACTTTAATTACCTTTTCTCACCCTAAAATTTTGTTTGATTTGCAAAATAATCTTGACACTCTACCTTTTTGAGATACCAATCAACCTTAACTTTATGATTATCAAGCCAATTTAATCCTAGGATCACATCATATGACCCTAAAAGTGAAATATACAAATCCACTATTGTAGTGAATTTAGGTAATCTAATCTCAACTTCCACTAAACACTTGTCAACCTTAACCTTTGATTCATTTCCATACTGTACTTACTTCAGTGAATTTCATATTATATTTCAAGAAAGGAAGAAGAAGAAAGTAAATATGGGTATGGTTGAAAAACCTATTTGGTTGTGCATATATTGAATTAGGTAGTTGTGAAGAACTCCTCTTTGGCTTTAGAAGATGACCTTCAAATAAGATAACACTAAATCAAATGGTTGGTTACATAGATAGCTGGGTGGATTTTCTAACACTATCTAGATCCTAAAAGTAGGAGTTTCCTCAGGGGATATCAATCCACACATTTTAAATAATTATGTTTAAAAAATAGAAGATAAAGTACTTGCATCAATAATCAAAAGATATTGAAATTGAACTTAAGAAATTATTGATAAATAAATATGATAGAAATGACTAATATAGTAATAATCAAGTCAATACTAATGCTAAAAAAATCAAGTGTGCTTCAAAAAATAGGACAAGGGGTCTGTGAATAGGAAGGAACACATAACATTGGGTTTTATTAAGGGTAAGTGGGTGAAAATAGCTTGTTGTTATTTCTTGCCATAGTGACCATCGATAGTTGATGTGACCGTTAGTGGTTGAGGTGAGTGTCAATGGTTGAGACAACCATTGGCAGTTAGATAGACTATTAATGGTCAAGCTAGTCATTAGTGGTTACTATGTGTAGGATATGGGTAATAAATGGTTAATTAACAATATTATAGAAGGCAATTCGAGGAGATGGGTTTATGATGGGCTGATTTTGAAATACAAATAAAGTAATTGAATAATAGAAAATAAATACTTAGCTTGTATAAGATTGATCAGATGAGTGGATGAGGTGGTTGGATCATTGGTGGAGTCTAATGGGATTCTAGTAGAGTAATATTAATTGGCTATTGATTGAGGGGTGGTGGCATGTCATCTCTCTAATGTGATGGTTGCATCACTAGATTACTAGAAGAACACCTATAAAAGAAGCTCTAGATGTGGAAGCTCTTGATAGTTGTGGATCCATTTCACCTCTTGCTCCTCTCTTATTATAGGCAAGGAGAGGTAAAACAAGATGTTAAATGGGATTTCTAATTATAACTTACACATGCAATGACTCACACATAGATTTAGATGAGTTATTTTTAGAAAAGTAAGGCAAAGTTGATGTGAGTGTTTAGTTGCTTAGGCGGTGTAACTCTGACCATCAATGATGAAGGTAACCATTGGTGGTCGAGGGCCAAGGTAAAAAAATGTGGTTAAAGGGTGGGATTAGTTAGTTGGTAAAACTGACCATGGTCTGGCTCAGTTAGGGGTCAAAGGGTCAAATTGGTCCCAATGGGGTCTTAAGGTGGTCCAATCTTGTTTTGAAATTCAAAATTATGGTGTGTAGTTTTTTGGTGTCTACATTTTCCCCATTTTTGTTATATGAATTTGAATAAATAAGTTTTAGAATAAAAATTGATTTTGGGTTGAAGGTTAGGTTGCCTTGAGTATAGGAGATGTTCCCCCTCAAACTAGGTAGACAAGGTAAAATAGAATCAGGTATAGGTTTGATAAGTTGAGTGAATGTGATGACAAAAGTAGATGTCATGGAGGTGGGTGATAGGTTGGGAATTGAAGCATAAATATGAACATGAAGTGTAACAAAAGGTGTAATATCAAAGAGTGCACATAAACTAGGTTACCATAGTTGGTAAAAAATAGAGGTCAGTGCTTAGAAGGATAAGTGATCAGTGGACTACGTGATCACATTTGGGCATGGTAGCTGGGTATACTCATAAATGCAAGTCTCCTAGGTAATGTCTATGGTTTCATGGGTATATAAGGCAAGAATTTCTCCTAGGGAAAACACAAATTGGTTAGGTGAATTCATAGGTATATGAGGTAATAATTTCTCTTGAAAAGACATAAGTGGGTCTAGTATGCATGAGGTAGTGCTAATTAAAAAAGTGGTCAACATGGAAAATGTTGTCAGTGTGGTCAAAATACTAAGCAAAATTCATCACAAAATGCACATTATCTAGGCCAAAATGGACCAATGTCACGGTGTCAAGGTGGTCAGGGTGGGTGGAGAAGGTAGTCTCCATAGGTGGGTGATTGATTTGGGCCTACTTAAAAGGGTTACTCAAGGTAAGAACAAAAAAGTTTAACAAGTTGATCATCGATGATCAAGGTGCTTAAAGCCAATCATATATGATCACCCTAACCATTAGTGGTTAGGTAAAAAATGTAAAAGCCACAAAGGTCAAAAAGAAAAAAGTGAATCAATTTCACTCATTTGCGCATTTAACCTAGAACTCTAGCCGTTTGTCATACTTGGGTGAAATTTACTGACAATGAGTGCTTGTTAGTGAGGTTGATTGGTGAGTGGACTAAGGGGACCAAGATTGATAGAGTTTGACCATGTCAAGATGTATTGAAGATGTGGATGAGGATAGTTAGGGGGTCCCCAAATTCCTCCTCAATGATGGTCATAATATGAGGTAAGGGTTGATATTTAAATTGATAGATTAGTTTATTTTTATAATTGCAAATGGTTTGTAATTAGCTACTTGATTAATGGGGGTAAATTTAGGTTTTGTTGGTTATACCATAGGTAGGGTTTGTTTGATTTTAGTAAAATGGGTGGGTGATTTCCAAAGTAGGGAGGGTAGGCTAGTCAGGGGTAGGTTTGAGTAGGAATGGGTGAATGTTTTTAGTAGATGCTAGTTTGGGTGGTTGGTTCTCAGTGGGCTAGGCTTTGGGAAGTTTATACCATAGTCACACCTAGTGATCGTTAGTGGTCACCCTAACCATTGATGTTTGAAAATTGAGGGAAAAACCCTTACCTAACCATCAATAGTCATCATGACCATCAACAATTAGGATGAATGGTAAATATTTTTAAGGTTAAGGTTAAGATGATTGATAGATTAGAATAATTCAAGTGTGTAGATCTAGGTGTAAGTAATTTTTTAAGGGGTTTGATGGGTCATTTTTATGGGTGAAGATTTAAATTTGGATGTGTTTAAATTTTTGGTTTGATAGGTGGTATTAAGTAGAGTTTATAGGTAAAAATAGTATAGAGTACTAAGTTACATCTACTAATAAATTGTACAGGCATGGGAGCAGATATAGATGCATGATTAGGTACTATGTATCTTCATGTATATTCATTAGGGGATGACCTCAATAGATTAGGCTCATATAGAGGAGGTTAGTCTAGGAGTGATGCAACACTACCAACACATGCCGTGTGATGTATTTATGGTCATGGCCTATATCGAGAGATGGGATCCAAACATGAACACCTTCTTATTACCCATTGATGAGATGAATATATTATCAAAGGATGTCTATAGGATCACTCGACTACCCCTATAAGGTGATTTTATATATCATATTAAGAGGGAGGAGCAAGATGATTTATTGGAGCTGATGTATGGAGATGATGGTGACTATGTTAGATGGCATGCTGGGGGTTTTAAATACTTCAAACTTTATCAGATGGAAATAGGTAAGAGGAGACTTATGACTATAATGATGATGGTAGTGTCATGATTTTACCTTCTTGACTTGAGTAGTGGGAGGTTCCCATACTTGCTACTAGGGGTGTTGGTTGAGATGTTGCTAGGGTGAATAGTATTTGAGTGGGTACCTATGTTTTTGGTGAAAATATATAGGGAGTTGTGGGGTTTTAGGGCCCAAAAGAGATATAGCATTAGTTTTAGTTTGGTTATAAAATATTGGGCTTATGAGCACATTTGAGTACTGAGGCTAGTGGGGTTGTCATGGATGGGATACACCTAGTTAGATTTCCTAGTGGGTTACATGAGGTGGAGAGCTAACTTTGCCACTTCAGGAATGGGTGAATGGGATCATAATGTATATTAGTTAAGGTGTACACTAGGTGAATTGGTGATCAATGATATTATTTAGAGACCATATGTTGGGTTCTCATAGTGGGTTGGCTATAGGAGGTAGGCTCTATCCTTATAGAGTTATAGGTGGATATTTAACTAGAGAGAGGGAGAGGTAGAACCCATCCCATTTATTAAGTTTTGGAGACACTTTAGCTTGGTTCAAGGGATCCCAGGTCTATTCTTGAGATATACACATGAGGATGCAGATATCATTTTACCAGACCCATAACCATTATAGATATTGCTTGGTCATGATGAGTTGTCTACGAGACTATCAATTGATGATGTAGGCTTTCTATATGGGTAACTTGCATGATACTAGGATCTATATGTAGATATATATTTTGGTGGAGATGATGGTGGTATGAGGTATATTTATGTAGAACCAAATGGTATAGGAGGCAAGAGGGTATATGTATAGGGAGGTGCCCTAGATGCATAGGAAAGAGTGGTACTAGATACTATATAGACATATGTCATAACACTACAGGGTTAGGTGGCTACACTCATAGGTGATAGGGACTAGACTAGAGCTTCACTAACCTTGGTTACACATGAGAGAGACTCCCTGAGATAGAGAGGAGGAGAAGTCACAACACATACAGGACCACTAGGAACTATCCCTATAGCATGATACCTAGCCATAATGGAGGAGTTATGGTAATATGAGGCTATAGTCTTAAGGCGGTATCTTGATGAGCCCTAATGGGAAGAGTATAGTTTCAGTTTGGAAAGTGGTGATAATATGACAAAACTAAGTTAGTGGATTGCATCTATAGGTGAATAGATAGGTACTTCAAGAGGGAAAACATTGAGACTTAGTGGTGATCCATGAGACAATGGTACCCTGGGGGCATAACTCTGATATAGTTTGGATATATTATATGTTGTTGTATATAATTTTGATTCTAATCTATAAGACAATGTAGTGAGATGTACATTTTGAGAGTGAGACATGTATATTTTTTGTATACATTATTATGTTTAGATTATGATTTATATATATGATCCTTGTTAGTTGCTCATGGTCCATGGTTTGCTCTGATGTTATGTGATGTTGTTTATATTTATTATGCTCATTTTATATTGATTATGCTTACGTTATAGATATTGGATGCTAATCAAGACTCATCTAGCTAGGCATGCAATGGATTTTATTTATTTTTATACATTATGACATTAAATTTTAATGAGTACATGCTTCATTATTTATATTTAGACATGTGGTGAAAATGATTTATTACTTTATTATTCATGGACACTTGACTTTGACACACTGATGGATATGATAATGATGTATATTTTTGTTATGATAAATGTTGATGCATGATGTTTATGATTATGGTTATTTTTATTTCACTAGAGGTAAAGTACATAAAGTAAGTTAATTAATAACACTAGATGTGAGAACAAAGGATATAATCAAGAGACAAACATCTTAGTGAATATATCAACTAGTCATGATAGGATAAGAAGATGATGTAATACTTATTATTTGATAAAGACTAAAACAAAACCAAATTTGGATTGGCTTAAGGAACATAATCCCTTTGAATTCTTCACATTATCATTCATTAGTTGGTTAAAAAGGTGTTTTGATCATATAATGTTGAGTGAGATCAAAATCCCTTGCTTATAGTGTATAAAGGGGAGATGGATGAAAATGGAACCTTCTTGTGAGACTAGCATGCCTCTTCTGTAGGTTTCTAAAGAATTAGTATAAATAAGTCTATATCATACAAAGTGTAGACTGATTGATGTGAGAAGTCTACTCATGAGAGCCAATTACAAATTTCAATATTTTTTTGCTTATGAGAGATTATTGTGGCTTTCAAAAATATTTTTGATTTTTCTATTTCTTGAAAATGGGTTTTTTGTTTATTTTCTTAGGAGGGTCAGGGAAGTTGATCAATGTGGGAAGCTTCCAATAAATTACTTGTTTTGATAAATGTTTTACTCAACCATCCTTCAAGGGAGTGGTATAAGTTTATGTGCTTTGTTTAATGCTTTTGATATCTATCCTTCAAGGGAGAAGTCCACCTTATGTTGAGTAATTTCAAATATTTTTTCAATAACTATCTTTCAAGGGAGTAATATGTAAATGCTAAGAATGACCCATGATTGCTATTAGTAGGGATTTTTATTTTTGTTTCTTTATTTGAATTTAATTTACATAGACTTGCTTATATAGGCTTAAGGGTTCACCTGTATGAAGGAAAAAATGAAATCACAAGAAGGTTGATTAGGTGTAAAGAGATTTAGGTGACAATAATCATGGGAATCCATCCTAGAAAAGGAGCAAAAAGTACCATGATAATCATGACCATGGTACCCATTATTCAAAATTAGGGTATGAATACAATGGATAATCACATGATTCATTTTTAATCAATTGCCCCTAAAATATGGAGATGAATGTGGTTTATAAGCAAGGGATGAGATTAAGTTAGATATAAGGTGAGTTTGATATTTTTTAACAAAAGAAAGGATGTAAGTGCAAAACATTGAGGGGTTTAGGTTCTGGGTTGCCTTCAAGAGATGGCAATCAATAATATCCTAATCCATACTTATGGGTTATGATATAAGGTCCAAGTTAATTGAAAGAAAACTTGCCCCACTTGATTTTTTTCCATATTGGTGACATGTTGATTTTATTTTAGGATGAGGTCTTTGATGTTAAATTTTTACACTCTAAGGTGTTTTTTATAGGCACATTTGACATGATATTGATAGATATGAAGATGGTTAAGGGTGTCTAAGTGATGCTTTTAAATTATATCAAGTTGGGCTAAATGGTACTGATGATAATCATCCTCAAAAATGAGATCCTAAAAAAATATGTGAAGAGATAGGATTTGGACTTCTAGAGGTAAGACAACCTCAACTCTAAACACAAGTGAAAAAGGTGTAACACTTGTAAGGGTTTGGATGATAGTATGATATTACCATAAGGTGAAGGGGATGTGCAAATTCCAATCCTAACCAGATGCATTGACCATTTTAGTGAGTATATTGTTAAGAGTTTTATTAGAGGCTTCTAATTATCCATTCACTTGAGGAAAATAGGGAAAGGAAAAACTTAAATTAATACTGGATACATCAAAAATATGTTAGACTTATTTTAAAAATATTTACCATTATCAGTGATAATATTGTGAGGAATACCAAAGGAGTAGATGATGTGATGGTTGATAAAGTTGACAATATTTTTTACTTTAGTTGAGACTAGAAGAATAACCTCTACCCATTTGGTAAAATACTTAGTTGTAGTGATGATAAAATGGTGTCTATATGAAGAATGAGGATTAATATCATCACTAAGGTCTAGACCCCATTGTGAGAAGGGTCAAAAATTGGTGGAGACATAAAGACTATGGCTAGGTGCATGATGTAGATTGGTATGTTGTTGACACTTAACACACTTCTTTACATAATCATGATAGTCTTGGTTAAGAGTAATATAGTAATAGCCAAGGTGAAGGATGCATTTAGATACAATGAGGATATTAAAGTGTCCCCCCTAGATACCATCATGCATTCATTAATATCATGTGAGGCTTCATGAATGCATAGGAAATAAGAGAGGAGATGATCAAAGACACATTTATAAATAATTCCTACCATAATGGTATAATGTGAGGTAATATAGATAAGTTATCTTCAAGCATTTTGAGAAAGACCAAAAGGAGTGATGGAAAAGTTGAGATAGTCAAAGGTCTGCTAATACCAAAGGTCAGGTTGGGTCTCTTCCACATTGAGAATGGTGGGAGAATCTAGTTTGAGATAGGAAGGATAGGTAAGTATATGGATAAAAACAAATATATTAGAGTTAGATGGTGCAAATAGGATCTAAGAGGCAAGGGAAACTATGGTGTTGGTGAACTTATTGGTAGATAATGGGGTTGACTAGATGTGATAGTGTTCAAATGATGCTAAGAATTTGTCAACTAGTTATTTGTATTGTTGTAAAACATCATTCTTACATTTTAAAGAGCCATTAATTTGATTGACCCTAAGTTGGGAGTCACCAAATATATTGATTTTTTTGACTCCCAAGGCTAAGGTAGTTTGGAGGCCTATTACTAGGGCTTTGTACTCAACTATATTTTTAGTAAATTCAAAAGCAAGCTTGAAAGATAAAGGAAGAGGTTCACCATCAAAGGGAATAAGTATGATACCATATCCACCACCTCATTGACACTTTGATCCATCAAAGAACATGGTGACCTAATAGGTGAATTCTACTTGAGAGAGGGCCATGATGGACTCATTGGGGAACTCAAGAAGAGGAGGTTGGTTATCTACTAATGGTACTTCAACTAATTATTCAATGACTTGTCCTTTAATTGACTTTTATTGAAGGAACTCAAGGTCAAAATTCACTCAAATTATGAGCCACTTGGCCATACATTGGTTTTGGTATGGCTTACAGTGCATATACTTGAGTGGGTTGGTATTGATTATGACATAGGTTCTATGGTTAAGAAGGTAATGGAAAAGTTTGGTGGCCATGAAGACTAGAGCTAAGCAAAGTTTCTCAGTATGGGTATACTAAGTCTTGTATTATTATCCCTAAAGAGTGGTTGATGGTGGAGATATAAAGGTAAAAAGGTTGGTCATCTTTAGGAGGGGTGAGGATAGGTGGAGACAAAAGCTATTTTTTGAGTAAATCAAAGGAATTTTGATAGTTTCTATTCCACTTAAAATATACATCCTTCTTTAAAAGGTGGTGGAAGGTTTGACATCAGTTCAAGAGCTAGGAGATAAAGTGATGAATGTATTGGAGCTTCCCCTATAGGCTAAAGAGTTGCTTGAAGTTGATTAGAGGAAGCATGTCGAGGATTGCTTTGATTTTGGTAGGATCAACTTCAATTCCCTGAAGGGAAATGATAAAGCCAAGGATATTTCTTGAAAAGACCCCAAAAATGCACTTCTTGGGGTTGAGGTAGACATGGTAATGGATGAGGTGCTCAAAGATAATCTTGAGAATGGCCAAATGATACTTATGATATTTGGATTTCCTAAGGTAATCAACATAGTCTTTGACAATATTATGGATAAGGTTGTGGAAGATGTAAGTCATGGCATGTTAGTAGGTTGTACCAACATTCTTTAATCTGATATGCATGAATCTATATCAGAAGGTCCCCCATGGGGTGATAAAGGTAGTTTTATGTTGATCTATAACCATAAAGGAAGGAGGGGAAGTCTCAAAGTTCCTCGACATTCATTGATTGACCAATTTTGAGAATGTGAAGGTTATTTAGAGTGCCCAAGTTGATATCCATGGTGGAATCATTCAACCTGGTTGAAGTCTTAGGAGGAAGGGATTTAAGGATAGAATAATCCAAGGCACCAAAGTAGGTGAGAATAGAATCATCATCTTGGCACTAAATAGTGTTAATGGTAGGAGAGTCATCTCTTATCATCCCAAGATGGATCAAAGGGATGGTTACAGTTGCCCCCTCATTTTGATAAGTTAGGGGTTTGAGGTTGATCATGTTGATGAAAAAAAGTTAGGGGGGATGATGTCCTCATCCTCACACCTAGGTAGAGGAGAGGTTGGTGAGGAAGGGATGTATTCCTCAATAATGGTGATAGTAAGTGGTTTGGTTTTCCTCTTGTTGGATAACATCAAATCAAGGCCATGTTTTTCATGAGTATTTTTAGTGTCAATGTAAATAAAATTGTGTGGGCCATGCTCATATCATTTAAGACCAAATATTTTCTAAGCACACCTATGGAGGTATGTCTTGGTAAAGCCTAGGTTGTCCAAATAGGAGAAGCTAGAGGTGAATGGTCAGGGTGAAGAGGAGGTGGTAGAAGTGTCAAGTGGTTTGTCATATCCCCCATAGATGAAATGGGTTTGATAATGTGAAGGTATAAAGGGAATTATGGATATGATGTTGGGGTCATACATAGGTTGGTGGTCAAGTTTCCCATACTCTTGAGGAGTAGGGAAAGCATCAAGGGTGAGGAGGCAATATTCCCCCATTGAAAGATTTTAGAATGTGGATTTCAAGTGGTTTAAGGTGGGAATCTGATCGGAGGGGATGGATGAGCTAGTTGATTCCTCATTGGTAGAAGAAGGTATGGATTCCTCTTTTATAGTTGAGGTCTTTTCTTTGGCTGATGAGGGTGTGATAGATGGAGGTAGGAGGACGTTTTTGGGTTGATAAGTCATGTTTCATGATGAAAAGGGTCTTGGGTCAGCTTGTATAGTGATGACCTAACCTTTGTGCTAAAATTTAATACAATGATGAAGGGTAGAGGGGACAAAACCCATGGATCAGATCCAAGGTTATCTTAGTAAAACATTGTATTAGAATTTGACTTCCACTACATAGAAGAGTTTGGGGAGTGTGCAGGGTCCTAAATGGATATGAAGGATAATAGTTCCTAGGGTAGTGGACATGGCATCATTGAAAGATTAGAGGGTAATTAAGGATTCAAAAATGAAATTGTTTGACAGGTTGAGTTGGTTATAGGCATGGGAGGAGATGATATTAATACTGGCTCTCCCATCAATCATGACCCATTTGATACAGGTTTGGTTGATGTAAGTAGTAATAAAGAGAGGGGGATGTAGGTCATCAAGATGGATAAAAGGTATTTATGAATCCTTAAAGGTGACAAGATTAGAAATTTAGAGAGTGCCAACAAAGGCTGCCAGAGGTTGAGGGTCTTTAGGTTAGACCTATACTGATTTCAATGCCTCTATCATTTCTTGGTGATGATGAAGTGAAGTAGAGATAAACTCATATAGGATCATCTTCACCACAGTCAGTGAAGGTGTTTGAGCACCACTCTCTTGATTGATTTAGAGGGATTGGATTGGGAGGTGCCCAAGATAGACACCTTGGGTTTAGTTGAAGGTGAAGGTGTTTGAATTTAACTTTGTTTGGAGGTAAAATATGGGTATGTCTATGGGATGGACACTTTGGCCCTCCCCTTATCCTTCTATTGAGTGTGTGATCATGTGACCACATGGATAGTATAAATAGAGGGAAGAGTTGGGTTAGGAGATTGGCTTGGTTTTTTGTCACTTTGAGGTACAAGTGGGGGAGTGGGTAGGCATTAGGTATTGGGTTTTGGTTATGGGATTGGTAACAGGCCCATCAGAGGTTCATATGTTGATAGATTGTCCTCATCATATAGCCAATGGATAATGTTTTGGAGAGATTTGTAGTTCTTTATGTCATAGCCTAGTGTCTTATGATAAGAGCACACTTGGTAGTCATTATACCAAATTGTTTTTGGATCGAGAGGGTCAAATGGCCTGATAAGGGGTAAGGTTAAGAAAGAAACTTGCAATAACCTTTGGAAGATGACTGAGTAAGGCTTAGATAAAGGTGGAGAGGGTTTAGAGTTTTTTTTCTTAGTTGGTAAGATAGAAGTATTTTTGGCAATGAGGTTGGTGGTAAGAGGTTTATGTAAGGTAGTGTTCTTTGTTGATGGTTTTGGTTTTGGTTTTGGTAAGGTAGAGGTTGATAAGTTAGAGGTAAGAGGTTTTAGAGTAGGTAGTTTGGTTATTGATGGCTCAATGAAGATAGGTGTGTTCAAAAGTAAGTGTGTCAATCTAACCAACAATGATGGTTGGGTTTTGGTTGAAACAATTGACTTCCTAATAAAAGTGGAGGGATGATGCTCCAAAATAGAGGGCAAGGTTGAAGGAGGTAAGAGTTTGGCCCCATGGCTTTTTGATGCTTTTACTTCCTTAGTTGATTTGGTTTTGTGTTTGGTTTTTGGGTTTAGTGAGGTAAGTTCCTCTTTCACATATGGGTGATTAAGGCTCTATGTAGGGAAGGTGCCAAGGTTTTAGGTTGGTTTGGTTGGAGAAGGTGATTTGGTTTTTTAGGGTTTGGGTGCATTGGATGGTTGGGAAATTTTTGGGTCGATATAGGTTTATATCAATCTGGTTAGTAAGATAAGGGTTTGGGTAATAGGAGTGGTGGGTTAGTTTGACAAAATGGGGATTGGAGGTTCCTATTTAGTGATATAAGGGAGCCCTAATTACTACCAAAAGGTGGCTCAATCCATGCCAGGGTTGGAGACAAATTCTAATTTTTACACTTGAAAGATAAGCCCATAGGTTGAGAAAGGGGAATGGTGAACTCATCCTTTTCCTTAATAAAATGATGTAAGGTTTGGATGGGTTAATCCTCTATGAGAGGTGCAAACATGGTGGCTTCCTCTTTGGGAATGACCTCCAAGGGGGTAGTAAATTTCTTGGTAGTTGAGGGAGAAGGTAAAATGGGTGCTTGTTCTAGTTTATTAGTTGAAGAAGCGGTTAATGGCTACACTACCTCAATAAGTGGAGGAGGAGAAAGGGGTGTTTCTTTAGTTTGGGTCTCCAAAAGAGGATAAGGTAACTCCACTACCTCAATAAGTGGAAAGGGTGAAGAATATATATATTAGGTAGTACCTTCTTCAATAATAAGAATTTCATGAACCATATTGGTGGTATGGGAATCATGAGAACACTCAGCCTTGCTGCTCTCATTTTTGGTAGGTGCATGATTGGAAAAAGGCTACCTAAAAATGTTAAGGGCTTGGTTTTGAGGTAAGTTGGGGTTATCCAACACAAGCTCTCCTTTGTCAATGAGGGATTAGACAATGATTTTGAAGGTATTACTCATACTAATGTCATGCCCCACTACTCAATAGAAAGTACATAGGTCATTCTTATTGTACCTACTAAGTGCAGGATGAGAAGAATCAAATTATTGAGGAGGCTTGATAGGAGGTAGTTGTATGATATTATCCTTCAATAAATTCTCTAGGATTGAAGTATAAGGTTCCCCAAGTGGAGTAAATTGCTTCTAATTATTTTAGTTTTAGTTTCTTGTGATTTGGTTTGAGGAGTTAGAGGAGTTTGATGGTTGAAAAATGGTGGAGGGGTGATTTTAAGGACAACTACATTTGTAATTCCCTTACTCTTGGAATTGGTATTGGATTGGTTACTTAGTTTAGAGGAATAAGCCTCATTGGTTTTATAGGTAGAGTTCTTATTTTTCAACTTTAGCTTTCCTTTATCAATGGCTCTATTTTCTAACTTATGCACCATGGTAAAAGCTTCATCAAAAGTTATGAAGCTTTAGACATGTAGTGTAGAAGAGATGTGCTTGGCACATGCCCAAGCAAAGATTTATATTAGTTTGGGTTAGGGGAAGGAGAAGGAAAGATGATTGATTAGGCTTCTCCAACAAGATACAAAATTAGTAATAAACTTATCATCAAATTGACAAATAGAGTAAAGGTCAGTGATGGAAATTTTCTTGAAGATGTTTATTGAAAAGTGATCCAAGAAAGTTTGGGCCAGTTGGGTAAAGGAGAAAATGTATGTTTGGTTATGGAACTATACATGTCTAATGATGGATTGGATAGAGACATGGGGAAGGTATGATGAAGGAGGACTTCATTGTAGGAAATCAAATA
>JARHVA010001182.1:875000-900000 GCA_037957365.1 Torreya grandis
TGTAAGATACCTTTGATGATTATACCAGCATAATCAAGATATATCAAACTATATTTTTCTATAACTAGGCTCAACTATTGGAAATTATTTTGACATTAGCTACTTTGTACTAGCTCATCAAGCTATGAATCAACATGTAAAAAATTAAACTATCAACTACCTATTTCTACTTATTATGCACAACTATTTAGGAGCTCACCATTTGTCATCTCTTCATTTGTCTTCAAGTTCCCACTCTCTTCTTTGTAACTCTAACGACTATTCCTTGCATCTTGAAATTGATGTTCTACAAGCCGTCACTCCTTGAGTATTCTCTTCAGGCTTTTTTTTTTTGCATTATTTTTTTCAGCTTTTTTGCTCAGTATTTTATGCCCTTTGGAATTCCCATGGACAAAATGTCCAAAAGAAATGGACTTTGGCACCTTTTCAAAATTTTTGAAAGAATTCTTCAGATAATTTGTTTGAAAGAATTCCTTCAAACTTTCTTCTAAGTACCCTCCATAAATTGAAAGTGCCCTTTGGATTTGTGCAAATATCCCTTCAAAAAAAATTTAAGTGACCCTTCAAACTTCTTGAAGATACCCTTTGAAAAAGTGTCACATACCCTTTGGAAGATTGAAAATTATCCTTTCAACTTTTTAATTTTGGTCCACCTTCTTTTCCTTGAAAAAATCATTCAAAATTTTTGTTTATGATAGTCTTCCCCTTTGAAAAGAACATGCCCTTTGACACTTTTGTAATGGTCTACTTTCCCATAGACCCTTGAAAATGACCCTTCAAAAAAGTTATGATGGTCCTTTGGGAAGATTGAAATGGTCTTTTGGAAAGAAATGGTCCTGTAGGAAAAATGTAAGGTACCCTTTAAAAGAAATGCAAGTGACCCTTGGAAGATTTGAAAGTGTCTTTTCTTGAAAAAGGTCATTCAAAAAAGTTGTCAGTCCTTTAGAAAACCTACAGTTATCTTTCAGACTTTTGGAAATGGTCCACTTAGCCTCAAAGATACCTTTCAAAAGATGAAATATACCCTTTGAACTTTTGGAAATGGTCCACTTTACCTTCATAAATTCATGATTATCCTTTCAATAAAATGAAAGAGACCACTTTGTCTTCATGATATTTCTTTCAAAAAAAATTGTTTGAAAGAATCCATCACTTGGCCAGAAGAAAACCAAAAAGAAATACACTTAACAAAATATAAGGCCTCGAATAAAAATTTCAAAGTAATTATTCAAAGGCTTAAGACACAAAACCCAAAATAATTTCTCAAAGGCTTGGTAAAGACCAAAAATAACATTTTAAAAGAATTAGGCTTACACATTTATTATGGGCTTGTATAAAACACTTCCTATATATTGGACTTGACTAAAGATATGGACTTTAACAACTAAATTTTTACACAAGGGGTGACCAATTTTGGCTTGAAAATTCAAAATTTGGTCAACAGTTGTATCAAAGGGGTTATTGGTAAATGAATAAGCTTGGGTAGTCAATGGTTAGGTGGTGACTATGGCAATAAAAGTATTTCCCATAAGGTGGGAAGACATGCCATAAGGTGGGTCCATCGGTGGAACTGAAGTAGGGGAATGTTGAGGCATAGTGTTAAGATAATGTTGAAGGGCCACATGATTGTTATATAAGAATGTGGAAAAGTGCATATATCAAATAGGAATTTCTTGAGGGAAAGAAATTTTTGAAGGATGAGGAGAATTTTCTAGTTCAAAAATGTACTCCATGGATGATGTGGTAGAAGGGGTTGACTGATTCGATGATGGGTTTTATTTTGTACAATTATTTTTTTGCTGGTGAGTTAGAACCATCCAAGGCAAGCGAGAGAGAATACACAAACAATATCACCACTCAAATAAGGAGAAGACAAGAAATGAGAAAAGAAATCAATCACACACTAGAAAATACATTAAGTCCTAAAGTTATTTTTAGTCTCTTTTTTGATTATGCCTTAAGATTTCAATAAAATATGTGACTAAAATTGGCTTGTAAATTAGGTACTAGAAAAAAAGTATATATTTGTCTCTAGGTCGTTCAGGATCTCAAAATGAATCTATATTGGAAATCAATATGTGGCTTGGTATTGGGGCCTAACCCCTCACTTCACACACTATAGTGATAAGGGTGTCAAGTGATTAGCCAATATATATTGATTTCCAGAGTTTATACTAAACTAAAAATATGAGTTAGTTCTCCTCTTGGTAATGACCTCCAAGTAGGATTGTTGGGAAAGGGTAAGTGACTGCTAGGTGATGAAATCCTATTTAAGCCTTGTCTTAGGTTTATTTGATGTTTTATTGATGTAGGTAGTTTGGTTTAGTGTGTGCAATAAAACTGATGCTATGATTGAATTACTTTGCTTTAAATTAACTTATGTAAGGTAAAATTATAAGAAATCAATGTATGCAATCCATTTTAAGCCTATTGGGTGAATATTTTGTCATCAACTAATTGAAGGCAAAATGGGTATATCAACCACAGTATAATGAGATAAATCTCTCCTCTCAGTAAGGGGAGGCTCCCTATAAACTATAATATATTAATATAAACTAAAAATAAACTCGGGGGTGAGATCCTACCATCCATCTCTCTTTTTTTAGAGATGATGTTCACAAGGCAAAAGAAAATTCTTGTGTAATAACTGAAAGCAATCCTCTTCTTTCAAAAATGATGTCCAGTAAATAGTAGGAAAATTTCTCAGGTAGTAACTGGATCCACAAGAAATCCATGAAAGCACAAAGTCTTTCATTGCTTTCCTTATTGATTTATGACTAATAAAAATGTAGAATGAAGTGCAGCTCAAAGTTTCCACCAAAAACCAAAACAGAGTATAAGATCACAAAGGATAAAAGTAGTACAAAGCCTTTCTAATACCCTTTTCACCAAAACATAAGAAACACAAACTAAAGGTAATTATAGCATCACAAAGTCTTCATAATTAACTTTAGAACATCTTCCAGGTAATTTCCACATACTCTACTTATTTAATTAAATAGATGAGATATTATTGGGAAAAAGGACATAAGAACAATTTCCTAAATAACACAAGTTATTCCAATGCAAAGTTTTCAAAGTAACTTGCTTTCTCATTCATTCAAGAAAATATGATTTACAATTTGAGCTCAAAGTCTCAAAAGGCCTCTCAATTTAGGCAGAGTTTTTTTGCTTCTAATTGCCAAAAGATATCCATTAGAAAAGAGGCTCTCTTTATTTATATAGAGAAGCCTTGAGAATTTAGAAAAGACTTAAATATTTTGACCTAGTCAAAGATAGAAGTCTTTGTTGACTTTAGAATTTCCATATTTTTACATGTAATTACACATGACAAAAGTACATGTGCAAATGTCTAAAGCAATTACAAAAGTGCATTTAAAAAAAGGAAATTAAATCAAAGGAAAACTAATTCAATTTGTAGCTCCATCTTTCTTTACATTGGCATCATACATGGTGATAGCTTCTTGTATCTTGATACTATCTAGAGTAATAATATTCCTAAAAATCATTTTCACCCTGACTATGGCATCTTTCACTGATGTGACTAATTTTACATGACTAGTTAACCTAGTTTTTAGATTATCCAGAGTTAACTAATTATCTAGTACATTGTCCATGGAGGCTATCGATAATGGTTTATCTTTAAATTCCTTTCAAAACATACTTTTAAATTCCTAAACCATTTCTTCTATTGAAAGGAATTGGTTGTCTTGTGATGTAAGCTTGCAAGGTAGCTCCTCTAACTTATGTAACAAATTGAAGTCACTTTTTTCACTAAGGTCCTTTGATGATTTGACATCACTGATCAATTCGTTAATCACCCAAATCATATATATCAATTCTTCTTTAGTCTCAGTATAAGAGTCTCTATCAATAATGATGCCAATTGATATTAGGGTACTTATTTTCAACTTCTTCATATCCATCCACTTGTCAAGATACTTTTTTATGCTTTCAATATCCTAAGAAAAGATATTGATAAGGTCATCTAGTTCTGATCTCACTTTATTCATCTTACCCATCTTCTCAGACAACTCTGTGAGTAAGGAAATTCCTTGTGTATGCATCTTGTCTAAGTACTCTTCAAGTACTTTACCCTTGAGATAGGTCATTTTTGCTTTTTGAATCATGAGGTCATCAATGGAGATAGCCTCTAGAGTTACTCTTTTCAGAGTGAAAGTTATTATCCTTATTACTGTAGTCAGTTGTTCCACCATCACTTTATAATTAATGGTCCTTCATTTCTCTTTCTCTATCAAACTTCTGATCCAAGATATCCATAGCTGACTGCATATTGCTCTTAGTGATTTCATGAGTTATCTTTCCTAACTCAATTTGAGAGATAGAGTAGTCATTTACATCAAAGTTTTCAAGAGTGACATATTTTGGAGGTTTTGATATTTCTATAAATTTGTGCCCTTTATCGTCAATCATCTTTGAAAGAATTTTTGGCATTTTGGGAGTCTGGACTTTGGCTGACACCATTTTATTGAAATCAAAGTCATTTAGGGAGATGGCCTATTTTTTCCTTTTGGGCGTATAAGTTGACAACCAAGGTGGGAGGGTAGAAGTACTTACATTAGTATCAATATCTGTATTTGGCATTACTAGAGTTGCACTTACACTAGTGGTGGAAACAATGGGTGGAGTATCAGTAAGAACTACACCTGCTATTGAATGATCGAAGGTAGAACTATCTCTGATATCAAAAGATAGAGATGAAAATTTGTGGATTAACCCTAAAAAATGAAGAACATCTATAGAAGGACCTTGAGGGTTGTCAAAAATAATTTTGGAAGGAGAGTCAGCTCTAGAAGAGGGAACATTGATTGGAGAAATAGGTGAAGGAGTTACAATAGGTGAGCTAGGTGGGGAAGAAGAAATTCCCATTTCTGGTTGTACACTTGCTTGCAAAGATAGAGTTTCCTTTTCTTGTTGATCCATGGGCATATCATCAGTCTACATTTGCTCCACTGTTGGTTCTCCAGTAATTTTCTTTTCAACCTCCATATCTGTTGTTCCTGGCTCTTTTTTTACAACTTGTGACTTCTTTGTCATGAAGATGATCCTAGGCTTATGTAGCCTATCAAAAGTAGGGACATCACTTTTATTCTTTATCCTATTTTTTCCCCTTCTCCTTATTTAATCTTAAAATTTAGCTTTTGATCCTATGATGAACTCTTTTAAGGTGATTCCCTTATTTGCTAACCAATCATTGGTGTTTGCCAATATTGGTTTAAACCTTTTCCTCAAAAAAGTCAACTCCTTCTGAGACCAATGGATTGGGGGAAGAAGCGTATTAGTGATCTGTTTGACATGGCATCTATTATTGATCAAATCCCCATCATCCACTATATTCTCAGGAATATCAGTGAGTCTTAGATACTCTATCTACTCGAGAGACAATCTACTATAGTCCATCTTTCTGATGTCTTCTGCTATCCTCAAATCAACCCAAACATCTTTGATCATAGGCTCATGAAATTGGGTCTTCCTTATGATTATATCCTTTATACCTCCGTAGTCAAAGTTTGGTCTCCTTTTAAAATGCTTCATGGTTATGAGTTGCATTTCAGTCTTCATAACTCTAGCTTTTCCAGCAGTCAATATCGAGAACCCACCAATTTCAATCGAAAACCTAAAATTGGGTTTCTTGAGTTCCATCTGCTTATTATGTATGATGATTATTTACCTACATAGCTCCATCAAGACTAATTTATCTAAACAGAATCTTGGGAGAATATAAAGATGACCTTGGAAAAAGCCAACCCATAGATAAGAGAAAGAAGGGAACTGCAAGAACATACATCTGAAGTCATTCACAATTGTCTAAGATTTGTCTGACACTCTTTTCTATTCTAATTGGGGATCAAAGAGACGCAAAAATACTATGAATAAAGCATCATTTACCCTTATAAAATGATGGATATAACCCTTCAATGTCAACTGAGGGTAATATTGATATACCAGGTTTACTCTCTTGTCTCCTTCTGATGTTAAACCTGGGAAGGTTCTTATTGATGCCACAATATACACTAGGTATGACATGTAGAATTTAGAGGTAGTGGATACTTTCATCAATTGCTCATGTAGAACATTACTAATTTTTTCTCCTTAGAAAATAACTTGTTTGCCTTGGAGAATTATCTTAATAAAGGGGTACATCCACTTATGAAATAGTGAGGAAGAAGGTAAACCTCTTACTTTGCTGAGAAGGGTGATTAGGTCACCAACTTCTTCTATGAAATCACTCCTTGAAAAGATTTGTGGCCATCTTGAAAAGTTCACCCTTGGAGTCTTGAGCCATCTATTATTAATTACTTTCTTCACTCTTTCAATATCTTTGTCATATTCCCTTTGTGCTTTAATGAATTCAAGTTTTAATACTTCAGTAGTGGGAGGGCACATGAACACCTTGTTGATGAATTTATAGTCTAGTCTAATCACCACATTACCACTAGCATCTAACATAGCCTTGGTATCCATATTGTAGAACTGAGTGCACTGGAGAATAAACTCAGTGTTGTGAGTAGCTATAGGGAAAAAAGAGACCAGATGAATATTGATCTTGACTATCTTCTTCATTTCATGGCTAGGATTGCTTGATTTGGTTCTTTCCACAAACTCAGCCATATCCACGTGACCAATCTCTGTATCCATAATGTCTTTGACATTAGAAGTAACTGAGGTGATTGGAAAAACACCTTGATACTTGTACTTCATCATCTTTAACTTTTTTGGAGAAACCTGAATCATCTGGAAGGGCTTTTGTCAAATGGATATTGATGAAGAAGGATCCTTGAGAGAAATTTCAATAAGAATCATGATCATGCAATTAGGGAAAAAATGGGCAATCTAGGAAAACTACATGTTGGTGATCATGACCATAGAAATGTGCTTGAAAGGGCTAAGGCATGAACATGACAGAAAGTCAAAGGGAAGCGGGCTTAATTTTTTTTTTGAAATTTCTTGGAGTTGGGATTTTTGAGAGAATGTATGCAGGGGTGGAAAAAATTACCGCCCTTGCATGTGATGAAAAAAAATGTTCGTGTAGGGGCAACAAAAATTGGCACCCTTGCATATGAACTTGGTGCAGGGGTGGCAAAAATTGCCACCTTGGCACATAGATAGAAAACCTAAGTAAGGGTGGAAAAAATTACCAGCCTTGCACAAATGGTAAAGGATGGTGTGATGGTAGTTATTTTTGCTGCTATTACATTGGTTCATCAATATTGTGTAAAGGTGACAAAAATCACCACCATTACACTAGTTAATGGTTGTTTTAATGTTTTTGGGTTTTAAACTTAGAACACCTCCTTGGGGAAGAAAGGGAGGAGGAGAAAGGAAAAACAAGAAGAAAAAGAGAAATCTTAACATAAAGGAAAGAGAAAAATAAAAAACAAAACAAAAACTTGGAAATAAAAGAGAAGAACACAAAACCTTACCTAGAAAATTGAAATCCCACACTTAAAGCTAAAAAAATCATGATCCCACTCATTCGTGTGGTTGACTGGATGCAAGGAGGAAGAGCAGACAAGATGGAATGAATCAAATGAAGCTCAAATTAGCATTAAAAAGGTTGAAAACTGATGCCAGCCACCCAACACGTGTGGCCATAAATGTTGTGCATGAAAATTGAGATCATGCAGGGGAAATGAAAATTGAGATCATGCAGGGGGAACAAAAATTTCCACCTCTACATGTAAGGTGGAAGAAAGATGCAAGAGTGGCAAAATTCACCACTCTTGCATGAGGAGTGCAAGGGTGGCAATTTTTTCCACTCTTGCAAGGAAATATGTAAGGGTGGAAAAAATCATTGCCTTTACATCTAAGCACCAAAAAAATGTAAGGGAAGTAAAAAATGCTGCTCTTGCATGTAAATGAAAAACAACATGTAAGGGTGGCATTTTTTCTGCCTTTACATTTAAACAAAAAACACTAACTCCTGAAAATTTATCAAAAAAACTTGATGTTCTGATTGCATCAAGACTATAATGAATTTCATATTTCTTGAGAAATCATAATGAGGTAAAGTCATGAAATTTTCAAGGAGTTAGTTGACTACACTAGAGATCAAGAGAATCTTGACTCGAATGACGAACTTAGAGTGAAACAGACAAGTTTCATAGGGGTTGTCCTAAAAATGAGTGTAGCTGATTTTGGGAATAACAACTAGCTCTTGTTAGGGAACTTCCATCGATCAAACCTTGAAATGATCGATGGGAGTAGAAATCAGTCTCTAAGTGCCTTCATCTAGACCATTGGGCCACAGAGTCAAGCTAAGAAAGAAAAAGACATGAAAAACTAAACAAAAATAAATAACATAAGACTATATAAATGTATAAATAAACTCATCTAATACTTCAAGGGTTGAAGTGATTTAGATTTTTCCCATTGTGAGGTAGTGAGAATGGTGTTCTATCATGATATCCTAGCAAGAAGCTATTTTCACCATAGATCTAATGAATGATAAATTTACCTCTCCACAAAGAATCAAATTTTCTATGCATTCCTTTCGGTTCTCTCCTCTTGTCCCATAACAAGACTTGATCTCCAATTTGAAAATCATGAATCTTTGGTCTTTTGTCAAAGAGTTTCTTTACCTAATTTTGATGTGTAGTAATCTAGTCCACTACCATGGTTCATTGCTCATCTAGTTCGGTTAGGCACATGATCCTTTTATCAATAGAATTTTTGAAAGTTTGATCTTCAATTGCCTTTGCCAACTTTAGTGCTGGTAGTTCCAGGGTGATTGGTATCTCCGCATTCAAACCATATAGAAGTTGAAATGGTGACATACCTATTTCCCTCTTGGGTGTAATCCTATCTACCTATAAAGCATCAAATAATGCTTTATGCCAAGTTCTCTAATTATCATCTACTAGTTTCCTGATAATAGTAACCAAATTTTTGTTACTTGATTCTTCTTGACCATAGTCGAAGGAGTGGGAAAGAATAATTCCATAATTTTAGCAAAACTTAGTAACCTCATGAGAAGAGAAACAAGCAACATTATCTATTACAATGTTAGCTAGGACCCCAAATCGGGAGATGATATTTTCTTTAAGGAAATTACATACCACTTCTGATGTAGCATGCTTAGTTAGAATGGCTTCCACCCATTTAGTAAAATAGTCTGTTGCAGTGAGAACATAGTCATGTACAACACTTGAATATGGGTTCACGGTACCAATGAAATCAATACCCCATTATTGAAATGGTTTTTCAATCACTACTAGCTTGAGGGGTAATGTGGACGTACCCAAGTGTATGCATCTTGAAACAGTGTAGACTAGTAGTATCTAGCTCACAAAATCTTGTGAGCCATCACTAGTGTAGAAAAATGTCTTCCACAAGCCAAATTATGGAAGGAATCTAAAGGTTTACTTTGTTACACCTTATTGACATAACAAATAAACACCCCATCAAAGCTTCTTTTGTACAAACCATTATCCCATAACACGTAGATAACAGCCTTCAACTTAACATTCCATTTTTCTTTATAAGACAGATGGGTGGGACACTCATCATAGGTAAGAAAATGAGTGATATTGGAATACCACTCATTAGGAGTAGTGATGAAGAGAACTGTAGGCACATCTTTGACCTTAATTCCTTCATGTCCTATTTCCTTTGGTATGTTATCAACAATCAATTGGCAGAGACCTTCTTCCCACATAAGCCTGGTAGGTTTGATATCAAGATCAAACTCCTGAATCTTAGCAATCTAATTACCCCTTTTAGTGCCAAACTCTTGTTGAGTTATAATGGAATTCACTGTTGTATCAGGCACCAGAACAATAGTATGTAAATTCAGGATATAGAATTTAAAATGCTTTAATACCTTAACCATGACATAAGCATGCTTTTCCATGTTCAAATATTTCAATTCGTAAGCTTTGACAGGATAGCTCATAAATGATATGAGAGATTCCACACTTTCTTTGTTTTGTTGACCAAAATGGTTGAAAGTGTATGTTCATAAGCGTAGCTATATACTATGAAGTCTTTGGTATAATCTGGGAAAACCAAGATTGGAGCATAGGTGATTGCTTTCTTGATATCTTCAAATGCTAACTTGCCTTCTGTAGTCCAATGGAAAGTGGCTTTACCCTTCATCATGTTGACAATGTGGTGAATCTTCTCTACAAATTCTAGAATGAATCTCTGTAAAAAATTCACCTTTTTAAAGAAAGAATGAACTGCAGTCTTACTAGCAAAAAGAGTAAGATTTTGGATAGATTTGACTCTTTTTGAGTCAATTTTTATGCCTTCTTAGGATACTGTGTGACCGAGAAGTTTACCTTCTGTAACCCCAAAAATTGACTTCTTAGGATTAAGAGAAATACCATTTTGCTGAAAACCTTCTAGCACTTATTGTAAATGATGCACATGATCAGGATGATGTTTAGAGAAAATAGTCAAGTCATCAAGATATATTACAATAAACTTCCTTATTACGTCTTTGAAGGCAAGATCCATTGCTATCTGGAAAGTGGTGGTAGCATTGATCAAATCAAAAGGCATTCAGTGATATGTAAAAGTGCCCCCATGGTGTAGTGAAAGTGGTTTTATGTTAGTCTGCTTTATTGACTTCCACTTGATTATACCCAGAAAAACCATCTAACATTGATAACATTTCTGAACCAGTCATTGTTTGCAACACTTGATCCATAATGGGTAAGGGATAGTTATCTTTTAAATAAGATTGATTTAAGTTTTTGAAATCAACATAGATATGAATTTCTCCATTCTTTTTTCTCACTTGGACTATGTTAGCAATCCATGTGGAATGATAGATTGGAAAAATAATTCATGCATTCAACATTTTATATATCTTAGAAAGTATAGTACCTGATATTTTGGGGTTGTATTGCCTTTACTTCTACTTGTGAGGCAATGACCTAACTTTAAGAGGAATTTTGTGCCAAATTTCTTTAGGGCTGAGGGACTTCAAATCATCATAAGAATATTCCAAAACATTAATGTAATGGCAAAGAAGAGCAACAAATTTGAGCTTTTCATCAAAAGTGCAACAATTCCCAATGTTGTCCATTTTGGGATTTTCTGTTATACTCAAATTTACTTGATTAAGTTTCTTGGAGGAACTTGAATCCATTTGTTTCTACTTGACATGCCTATCATGCTTATCAAATAACTTTTCAAGAGAAACCAAACCTTTTGGAATTTTATTCTCTTTGAGTTGAAGAAACTCTTCACCAGTTTTTGAATTTATTTTGAGAATTGATTCCCATGGTGGAGATTTTCTACCTTTAAAATAAAGCTCCTCAAAGCTATCCATATTTTCTAGAAAATAAATGATTTGATTGTCATCATTAAACACCTACCAATGATTAGCATTATCAAGTACACTTGGTTTAAAAACTAGCTCAATAGTGTACTTGTCCCTTTTGAAATCCTTATGGGGAATCATGAGGGTTGCAGAGATAGCCAATGAATCTGCATGATCATTGAATTCTCTTGGCATAGTAGAAATATTGAAAGCATCAAAACTTTCAATACAATCCCATACAAGATTGTGATAATGTCACAATATTTCATTTTTGGTTTGGTACAAGTTCCTTACCTGACAAACCACCAGTTTAGCATCTCCCTGAGCATGAAAATTCTTAATACCTTTAGCATGAGCAGCTTTTAATCCAAGAAGAAAAGATTCATACTTGGCAGTGTTTTTCATATTGTTGAACTGAAACTTATACGAATAAGGAAAAAATTCTCTTTCAGGGGATATCAAGACAATTCTGGCTTCAGAATTGATAGAAGAGTAGCTGCCATCAAATTCTAGAATCTAGACATCATTAGAATTTGGTCTTTTCAAAGATTTCTCTTCGTTACTAAGGGAAGATCCTTTGTTATATAAAATTTGATCTAACAATTCTTTTGATTTCTTATCTAATTTTTTTGAATTGTCACTTAAATAACTTTCATTTGATGAGATAAAAACATCTTTAGTGGTTAGAAAATAGTTACCCATTCTTGATGATTCAAATAAAATTTGAGCTTTGAGGTCTGATGTTTGGGTGACAATATATTTTGACTCTTTCTCAGGAAGCAATTTTTTCATGATGCCTTTAACAGGTACCCTTGCTTCAGATAGATCCATATTCAACTCTCCACCTACATCCTTGTAAAAATTTCATCTGATTAGGATGCCATAAGAAGCTGGAACATTAACCACCAAGACTATCATTTTGATTCTTTTATCTGGAAAAGCTGTGAATGCAAACTAGGCATCTTTGATTTGACCCAAGAGTGGTACTTTCTTATTTTCCATGGAGATTCATCTCCCAAAAGTCTTAGTTAAGGTAAGGCCAAGAGAATCTACTACCTTGGCGGGCATAACATTGTCAGAGGCTATAGAGTCTATTATACAGTTGCTCAATTTGTGACCATTTATCAAAAGGGAAACATAGAAAGGTTCTATTTTCCTGGGGCCAATAGGAGAAATAATGAGAAGATTATTCTGAGTGGATTTGTTCTTTGAGGAATCAGGAGTCATCTTTAAAAAAACTTGTCTTATAGGGACAATTTTATTTTTTATGTATTCAACCAACCTATCAAACTATTTAGGATTAGCTCACAAGTACTCAACTTCAGTCATTTGAATCTTGGTCTTTCTAGCATGATTAATTATATCAAATAATTGGAATGAACTAGAAATAGAGGAAGGAAGTACATTAGCCTAATCTTTATTAGGTGTGACACTGGTCTAAGGAATAGAAGCAAAAGGTATAGGATGGTTTGAGGTACTTACTTTCTTATTGGTCATCAGGTCCTTTGATTGGAAAGGCAATGAAGTCCCCCATTTAGCAATTGAGACTACTGACTGAGGTTCTTCTCCTACCTTTCCTTTATTAGCTTGTTGAGTTGACTAATTTTGGGACCTAGTAAAGACAACATATGATCTATCAAACACTTCTTTTTTCTTAGCTTCATCTTGGTATTATAGAAAATTGATATTGGAGTCACTAGCTAATTATTATTCTCCTTCCAAAAAGAGATTAACATCATCTTCTTGGTCCAACTCAGGTTGGAAAGAGAGATCATGTTAGGTTTCATGATAACTAACTATTGAGTTGACTCGTCCTGCTTTAATGATGAGCTTCCCTTGTGTGGAAGGAAGATGGTTGGATTATCCTTGGTTTTTAGTGGCATTGCCTTGATATGAATGATTGGGAAATTTCCTTCTTGGCATCTCTTGATAAGGAGGAGTAGATATACCTTGTGACATTTGCCTTTTCAAAGCTAGCAATTCATTTGCTAATTTTTACACCATAGGATCTGTGGTACTTGTGGAAGAACTTTCAGTAGATGAGGAAAATTTATTTTTATTTAAATCTTTCCTAATCTTACCTACCAAGATAAGATCATGTTCAACCTCAGTATCCAAATTTTGAGCTACAAAAAGATCTATAGGACTAACTCACCTCAATATAAAACTTACTTCAGGAAGTTGAGAGTTGATGAAAAAGCACTTAAGATTCTTTGGTGTTGGTTGAACAATTGTAGGAATTCTATTCCTCAGCTTATTGAATTTAGAAATGAAGTCTCACATAGGATCATGGGGTTCTTTATTTATTTGCATAAGTTAAGCCAACAAGGCATGTGCATCTTCAATGGGTTTGAACCTAGCTTCGAACTTGGCTTTGAGGGTGTTCTAGTCAGTTATAGTTTGAGCTTGAAGGTGATAAAACCAATCCATGCTGCACCTTGCAAAGTTTCTACAAATAGTCTCACTGCTATATCTTTATATTCCATGCCTATCACACCACATGATATGTAGAAAGAAATAATATGCTCATTAGGATGGACTTTCCCATCACCATAGAATTTGGGGAAATTCTTTCTCAAACTATGAGGCAATTCATGTAAAGGTGGGGTTAGATTGAGAGGACCAAAAGAGTTTCCCCAAGGACCTTGGGATACCATGATATGATGATTAAAGGGAGGGATAACAAATCTTAGTTGGGAAAGTATAGAAAAAATTCTAATAACACTAAGACTAGAAGCTTCATTTGGTATTGTAGATCTGACATTGGTAGGAGGAAAACTCCTAGTACACTGAAGGTGAGATGGTGGAGGGGAAATTTCAAAATTATTTCATCATACCAACTCGAATACAGGATCAACAATACCTTAAGCTCTCTAGCTTAACATGTACGGTGGATCTACCAGAGTGTAAAATGGAAAAAGGACTAGAAATGCTTCAATTTGAAGCTTGAGGCTTTAAAGTGCATGTTCATGTCCCCAATGGAGTTGTCAAAAGCTGTTGGGTAAATATTTTGTCATCAACTAACTAAAGGCAAAATAGGTATATCAACCATAGTATAATGAGATAAATCTCTCCTCTTAGTAGGGGGCGGCTCCCTATAAACTAAAATATATTAATATAAACTAAAAATAGACTCAGGAGTGAGATCATACCATCTATCTCTCTTTTTTCATAGATGATGTTCACAAGGCAAAGGAAAATTCTTATGTAATAACTAAAAGCAATCCTCTTATTTCAGAAATGGTGTCCAGTAAATAGTAGAAAAACTTCTCGAGTAGTAACTGGATCCACAAGAAACCCATGAAAGCACAAAGTCTTTCATTACTTCTCTTACTAATTTAGGACTAATAAAACTATAGAATGAAGTGTAGCTCAAAGTCTCCACCAATAACCACAATAGATTATAAGATCACAAAAGATAAAAGTAGTATAAAGCCTTTCTAATACTCTTTTCACCAAAACATAAGAAACACAAACTAAAGGTAATTATAGCAACACAAAGTCTTCATAATTAACTTTAGAACATATTCTAGGTAATTTCCACACACTCTACTTATTTAATCAAATAGATGAGATATTATTGGGAAAAAGGACATAATAACAATTTCTTAAATAACACAAGTTATTCCAATGCAAAGTTTGAAAAGTAACCCACTTTCTCATTCATTCAAGAAAATATGATTTAAAATTTGAGCTCAAAGTCTCAAAAGGCATCTCAATTTAGGCAGAGCTTTTTTGCTTCTAATTGCCAAAAGATATCCATTATAAAAGAGTCTCTCTTTATTTATATAGAGAAGCCTTGAGGATTTAGAAAAGACTTAAATATTCTGACCTAGTCAAAGATAGAAGTCTTTGTTGACTTTGGACTTTCCATATTTTTACATGTAATTACACATGACAAAAGTACATGTGCAAATGTCCAACGTGGTTACAAAAGTGCATTTTAAAAAAGGAAATTAAATCAAAGGAAAGTTGATTCAATTTATAGATCCATCTTTATTTACATGAGCATCATACATGGTGATAACTACTTGTATCCCAATACTGTCTAGAGTAACAGTATTTTTAAAAATCATTTTCACCTTGACTATGGCATCTTTCACTTCTGTGACCGATTTTGCATGACTAGTTAACCTAGTTTTTAGATTATCTAGAGTTAACTGATTATCCAGTACATTGTCCATAAAGGTTACTGAGAATGGTTTATCTTCAAATTCCTTTCGAAACATACTTATAAATTCTTGAACCATTTCTTCTGCTGAAAGGAATTGGTTGTCTTGTGATGTAAGCTTGCAAGGTAGCTCCTCTAACTTGTGTAACAAATTGATGTCACTTTTTTCACTAAGGTCCTTTGATGATTCAAGGTCACTGATCAATTCCTTAAGCACCTAAATCCTTTATATCAATGCTTCTTTAGTCTCAGTATAAGAGTCTCTATCAGCAATGATGCCAATTGATACTAGGGTGCTTATTTTCAACTTCTTGATATCCATCCACTTGTCAAGATAATTTTTTATGCTTTCAATATCCTAAGAAATGATATTAATAAGGTCATCTAGTTCTACTCTCACTTTCTTCATCTTACCCATCTTCTCAGACAACTCTATGAGCAAGGAAATTCCTTATGTATGCATCTTGTCTAAGTACTCTTCAAGTACTTTTCCATTGACATAGGTCCTTTCTACTTTTTGAATCATGGGGTCATCAATGGAGATAGCCTCTGGAGTTAGTATTTCTAGAGTGAAAGTTATTCTCCTTATTATTGTAGTCAGTTGTTCCACCATCAATTTATAATGGTCCTTCATTTCTCTTTCTCTATCAAACTTCTGAACCAAGATGTCCATAGCTGACTGCATATCACTCTTAGTGCTTTCATGAGTTATCTTTCCTAACTCAATTCAAGAGATAGAGTAGTCATTTACATCAAAGTTTTAAAGAGTTGCATGCTGTGAAGGTTTTGCTATTTCTAAAAATTTGTGCCCTTTATCCTCAATCATATTTGAAAGAATTTTTGGCCTTTTGGGAGTCTTGACTTTGGCTGACACCATTTTATTGAAATCAAAGCTATCTGGGGAGATGGCATATTTTTTACTTTTGGGTGTATAAGTCAACAACCAAGGTGGGAGGTAAAAGTAATTACATTAGTATCAATCTCCGTAGTTGGCATTACTAGAGTTGCACCTACACTGATGGTGGGAATAATGGGTGGAGTATCAGTAAGAACTGCACCTGCTGCTGAATGATTAAAAGTAGAACTATCTTCGATGTCAAAAGATGGATATGACAAACTGGGGATTGACCCTAAGGAATGAAGAACATCTCTAGAAGTGCCTTGAGGGTCATCAAAAATAATTTTGGAAGGAGAGGTAGCTCCAAAAGAGGGAACACTAATTAGAGAAATAGGTGAAAGAGTTACAACAAGTGGGCTAGGTGGGGAAGATGAAATTCTTGTTTTTAGCTATACACTTGCTTGCAGAGATAGAGTTTCCTTTTTTTGTTGATCCATGGGCTTATCATCAATCTCCATTTGCTCCACTATTGGTTCTCAAGTGCTTTGATCTTCAATCTCCATATCTGTTATTCCTGGCTCTTTTTCTACAACTTGTGACTTCTTTATCACGAAGATGATCCTAGGCTTATGTGGCCTATCAGAAGTAGGGACATCACTTTTATTTTTCATCTTATTTTCTACCCTTCTCCTTGTCTCTTGAAATTCAACTTTTGATCTTGTGATGAACTCTTTCAAGGTTATTCCCTCATTTACTAACCAATCATTGGTGTTTGCCAATATTGATTTGAACCTTTTCCTCAAAGAATTCAACTCCTTCTGAGACCATTGGATTGGGGGAAGAGGGGTATTAGCAATATGTTCAACATGGTATCTATTTTTGATCAAATCCCCATCATCCACTAGATTCTTAGGGATATCAATGAGTCCTAGATACTCTATCTACTTGAGAGACCATCTACTATAGTCCATCTTTCTGATGTCTTCTGCTATCCTCAAATCAACCCAAACATCTTCAATCATAGGCTCGTGAAATTGGGTCTTCCTTATAATTATATCCTTTACACCTCTATAGTCAAAGTTTGGTTTCCTTTTGAAATGCTTCTTGGTTACGAGTTGAATTTTAGTCTCCATAACTCTAGCTTTTCTAGCGGTCAATACTGAGAACCTACAAATTTCAATTAGGAACCTGAAATCAGGTTTCTTGAGTTCCATCTTCTTATTGTGTATGATTATTATTTGCCTACACAGCTCCATCAAGACCAATTTTTCTGAAGATAATATTGAGAGTATATAAGGATGACCTTGGAAAAATCCAACCCACAGATAAGAAAAAGAAGGGAACTGTAAGAACATATATCCGAAGTCATTCACAACTATCCAGGCTTCATCTAACACTCTTTTCTATTCTAATTGGGGATCAAATAGACACAAAAATACTATAAAAAAAGCATCATTTACCCTTTTAAAATGATGGATAGAACCCTTCAATGTCAACTGAGGGTAATATTGATATACTGGGTTTACTCTCCTATCTCCTTCTAATGTTAAACTTGGGAAGGTTCTCATTGACACTATAATATACACTAGGTATGATGTCATGTAGAATTTGGAGGTAGTGGATACTTTCATCAATTGCTCAGGTAGATCATTGTTGATTTTTTCTACCTAAAAAATAACTTGTTTGATTTGGAGAATTATCTTAATAAAGGGGTACATCTACTCGTGGAATAGTGAGGAAGAAGGTAAACCTCTTACCTTGCTGAGAAGGGTGATCAGGGCACCGACTTCTTCTATAAAATCACTCATTAGAAAGCTTCATGGCCATCTTGACAAGTTCACCCTTGGAGTATTGAGCCATGTATTATTAATTAATTTTTTCACTCTTTCTAGATCTTTGTCATATTCCCTTTGTGCTTCAATGAAATCAAGTTTTAATACTTCAGTAGTGGGAGGGAACATAAACACCTTGTCGATGAATTCAGAGTCCAGTCTGATCACCACATTACCACTAGCATCTAACACAACCTTGGTATCCTTATTGTAGAACTAAGTGCATTAGAGAATGAACTCAAAATTGTGAGCAACTATAAGGAAAGAGGAGATTAGATAAATATTGCTCTCGATTATCTTCTTCATTTCATGGCTAGGATTGCTTGATTTGGTTTTTTCCATGAACTCAGCCATATCCATGTGACCAATCTCTATATCCCTAATGTCATCAACATTATAAGTAATTAAGGTGATTGGAAAAACACCTTGATACTTGTACTTCATCATCATCAACTTTTTTGGAGAAACCTTAGTCATCTAGAAGGGCTTTTGTCAAACGGATATTGATGAAGAAGGATCCTTGAGAGAAACTGTAACAAGAATCATGATCATGTAATTAGGGGTAAAATGGGTAATCTAAGAAAACTACATATTGGTGATCATGACCATAAGAATGTGCTTGAAAGGGCCAAGGCATGAATAGGTTAGAAAGTCAAAGGGAAGCGGGCTTAGAAAAACAAAATTTTGAAATTTCCTAGAGTTTGGATTTTTGAGAGAATGTATGCAGGGGCAGCAAAAATTGCCACCCTTGCATGTGAGAATTTTTTTTTTATACAAGGGCAACAAAAATTGGCACCCTTTCATGTGAAATTGGTGTAGGGGAAGCAAAAATCACCACCCCAGCACATGGGTGGAAAACTTGTGTAAGGGCGGCAAAAATTTCCAACCTTGCACAAATGGCAAAGGATGGTGTGATGGCAGAAATTTTCACCACTATTACACTAGTTCATTGATATTGTGTAAAGGTGGTGAAAATCACCACCATTACACTAGTTAATAGTTTTTTGGATGTTTTTGGGTTTTACGCTTATAATGTCTCCTCAAGGAAGAGAGGGAGGAGGAGAAAGGAAAAATAAGAAGAAAAAGAGAAATCCTAACATGAAGGAAAGAGAAAAAACAAAAAAACAAAACAAAAACCTAGAAACAAAAGAGAAAAATGCAAAACCCTACCTGGAAAATCAAAATCCCATGCTTAAAGCTAAAAAAAGTCATGATCCCACTCATTTGTGCAGTCGACTAGATGCAGGGAGGAAGAGCAGACAAGATGGAATGAATCAAATGAGGCTCAAATCAACATTAAAAAGGTTGAAAATTGATGCCAACCACCCAGTGTCCATAGCCATAAATGTCGCAAAAGAAAACTAAGATCATGTAGGGGTGGCAAAAATTACTACCTCTGCATGTAAGGTGGAAGAAAGATGCAAGAACAGCAAAATTTGCCGCTCTTGCATGAGGAATGCAAGGGCGGCAATTTTTTTCACTCTTGCATGGAAATATGTAAGGGCGGAAAAAATATCTATCTTTACATCCAAGCACCAACAAAATACAAGGGTGGTTAAAAATGCTGCTCTTGCATGTAAATGAAAAAAACATGTAAGGATGGCATTTTTTGCTACCTTTGTATGTAAGAAAAAAACACTAACTCCTAAAAATTTATAAAAAAAACTTGATGTTCTGATTGCATCAAGACCGCAACGAATTTCATATTTCTTGAGAAATCATAATGAGGGAAAGTCATGAACTTTTTAGAGAGTTAGTCAACTACGCTCGAGATCAAGAGAAGCTTGTCTCTAACAATAAACTTAGAGTGAAATGGACAAGTTTTGTAGGGGTTGTCCCAAAAATGAACGTAGCTAGTTTTGGGAACAACAAAGCCAAAAATAAACTTTGATGTCATTTATGAGCATAGAATAGGGAGAAGAGCATATAGATACAAACAAGAGAAACCCAAATAGAGACTCAAGGGTCCTATTGGGCATGATATAATGTTTCAATGAATTTGAGCTTATATTTTGAGAAAAGAAGAAGAAGAAACTAACTATGGGTATGGTTGAAAAATCTATTTGGTTATACATGCATTTAATTAGGTAATTATGAAGAGATCTTCTTTGTCTTGGGAGGGTGACCTATAAATAAGAAATCACTAAAGCAAATGGTTAGTTAGATAGATATCTAGGTAGATTGCCTAGCACTATCTAGATCCCAAAAGTAAGAGCTTCCTTGAAGGCTATCAATCCACACATTTTAAATAATTAAGTTTATAAAATAAAAGATAAAGTACTTGCATCAATAATCAAAAGCTACTAAAATTGAATACAAGAAATGTTCGATAATGAAATAGGTTAGAAATGACTAATATAGCAATAAACAAGTCAATACTAATGCTAAACAGATCAAGTGTGCTTCAAAAAATGGGATAAGGGTCTATGTATAGGTAGGGACATATAAAGTTGTATTTGATTAAGGGTGAGTGGGTGAAAATAGCTTGATATTATTTCCTACCAAAGTGACTATTAGAGGTTGATGTGATTATCGATGGTTAATGTGACCATCAGTGATTGAGGTAACCATCAATGGTTGGACAGACCATCAATGATTAATATATGTAGACTATGGGTAATAAATGGATAATTAATAAGATTCTAGAAGGAAATTTTTGGAGATGGGTTTATGCTAGGCTAATTTTAAAATACAAATAAAGTAATTAAATAATGGAAAAAAATACTTAGATTGTAAAAGATTGATTAGATGAGTGGTTGAGGTGGTTGGCTCATTGGTGGAGTCTAATGTGATTTTGGTAGAGTAACAATACTTGGATATCAACTGAGGGGTGGTGGCAAGTTGGCTCTCTGACATGATGGTTGGATAATTGGATTACTAAAAAACACCTATAAAAGAAGCTTTGGATGCAAAATCTCTTGATAGTTATGGATCTATTTCACCTCCTGCTCCTCTCTTCTTACAGGTAAGGAATGAGAGGTGAAACAAGATATTAACTCTTCTTTATACTTATAACTTGCACATTCAATGGTTTGTATGTGGATTTAGATGAATTATTTTTAAAAAAGTAAGGTGGATTTCATGTGGGTGTTTAGTTGCTTAGGTGTTGCAACCCTGACCAACGATGTTAAGGTGACCATTAGTGGTCATCCTAATCATCGATGGTCGAGGGCCAAGGTAATAAAGGTGGTTAAAGGGTGGGCCATGGTTAGGCTTGGTTAGAGTTGAAAGGGTCAAATTGATCCCAAGGGGGTCCTAAGGTGATCCAAGGGTGTTTTGACATTCATAACTATGGTGTGTAGATTTCAAGTGTCTACAGTATTGACCATGCATTTGCCATAATCCAAAATCTTTTAGACAACTTATTAAGCATTCTAGGAGGAATAAAATACTTAGTAGCTATAGTGTCAATCAAAATTGAAATTGTATGATCAAACAAAATACATGTCAATTCAATAAGAGAAGCTGAGAATTTAGCATGATGATTCTCAATAGTTACATGAAATCTCTATTGAAAAGTTCCTTGTTGTGAAGTAGAACCCTTGTTCTTACCCTCTAATTTACCTTGATTACACTCTCTAATGTAATGATCACATCCATATATGAAGCATAATCTAGGTGGTCTTCTCTTATATGACTACTAGTTCCCCTTGAAACTTCCCTTGAAACATTTTTTAGGTTTCCTATTTCTTGAGCTAATATTGAACTTAGAATTTTGGTTTTTAAACTGGTTCTTGGAGTCTCCACTCCTCTTCCTTTGAAAGTTAGTTTAGGACCTCCAAATTTTTTATTAAATTTATCTCAAACTTGAGCAAGAGATTTTAGCTTCTTATCTTACTTAACTATACTTTTAAAGACTTGATCCATGGTAGATGGCCCATGCACATCCACCTCATAACCAATTTGGGGTTTTAATCCTATAATGAACTTCTTGGTTTGAAACCTCTCATCTCCCTGATACTAAGGGATATAATTTAGGAGGTTAGTGAATTACTCCTAGTATTCATTCATAAAAATGTCTCCTTGCTTAAGGTTATAAAAAACTATCAGTTTCTAATCAAAATATAGTTGAGGAAGCCATCATGACTTGAACAATGTCACTAATAGCTCCCAAGTGGTGGTGGTAGAGTTGAGGTTCATCTCGAGTTTCTTATTTTCCTACCATGTTACTACTTCTCCAACAAGCTCATATGATCCCCATACTACTTTTATGACTTCAAGGTAATTTTGAATCTTGAAATACTTATCCATATCTATTAGTGATTATAGTCATATAAAATGTCCAAATTTGTAGTTTGAGTGTGGCTTGCTACACCCCATCTATAGGTCCTTTTGCATGCTCTTACAACCCATCTAGATAGTTTTTTTCTCATTACTAGTCATCTAGAACCTTCTAAATGGTCATTCCACCTTAGCCAAACAATAATCCCTATGCCAATCTTAGTCCCCCAGGTCCTGAGCCTATAAGATAGGAGCAACCCATTTGGACTATAGCACCCCATAGAGAAGTGTCCCATTTTTTATTGTCCTATCCATTTACACTTTGATCCCTAATGGTCATTTTCATCTAGTCCTTATCCTTAATTAGGTCAGCCTAGCACAAATACATCTGAATCATGATCAATTATTCCCTATAAAATCCCACTCAAAGGTCATTTACAAGGGAGGTGACCAAACTTACAAATCAATAAATAATATAAATAAAGTACTAAGGCAAAATTTCCTATTCTTTGCACATAGTCACCTAACACAATTTCAAACCTACTCAAATCCTCATACTAGTCCCTAGCCACCTCAAACATTATCAATTTTTCATTTTTATCTACATCACACTATTTCACAAAGCACATTAGGTGTGAGAATTACATATGACTTGATCACTCTTCAAAGTATTGGTATGTAGGTAGTGTGTCCACATAAGGGGTGTGGATTACACATTCAGTACATCTTACACACTATCCCCCATATTTCTCAAGTAACTCAAATATCATTTTATCAAGCATGATGGAGGGTTAGGGTTTGAAGAAAAAATAATCTCCACAATGAGTTTCATCAACAACCAACACTTGATTTTTCATTAACATGCTCACATAGGCACAATGCAACTACCCAAAAACTTTTAGGTCTCTATGATCAGTTTAGACAATAATGATAGGAATGGACAATAGCGTTAGACACTAAAGTATTCATTTTTGGTTCCCTTATCCTTTCATCAAATGAAATCTAAATTTAGGTTTACAACACCTTCTCAATCCTGCACAATAATTTTCAACTTCTGTATTATCCATCTCAGTCTATTTTCTAGTTAAGTTATATTTATTCCTATTTATTGTTATTTTTAAAAAGGTGAAAAAGACAAACAATTGCACAAATTAGGACTATAATTATTGCTATATTTTATACTAATTTATTAATACATACCCTTAGCTAAAATAAGAATAAAATTCAATTATTCCATTATTCCCAAATAAGTTAAATCAATAATACTTTATTTTTGTCTCCTAAAATAGTTCCATATAAGTTAGGTGGCTTCACCTTTTTCATATCCCATGCCAGCTTTGTAGTTACTCAAGCTCTCACACTTGTGGCATTTCCTCATGCCTATACTCTTGAGGATTTTATTGATCAACACTATGATCTTCAGGTTATTCTTGATTATTCTCCTCAACATGATCATGAACTTCCTATTCTAAATCCATATCTTGATCCTTAGTTTTGTGCATGGCTACGAGGATTTGATCCAGCTTCATAGCTTGTTTAGCAACAAATTGATTTGGATCCATTGGAGAGTTAGTTTTTTAAGTACCCTCACCTACATATCTAGAGTGTACCATTATTATTCTTGGTTAATAAGAGAATATATATACGTTAGTGGACCCATTAAGTCCTAGAGTTTGAGCCTCAACTTTGATATCACAATGTAACAACCCCATTAGATTTTTCTAAAATAAGGTAATTTTTTTTCTAAAATATTCATACAAATTCAATTTATAGATTCCATCACAATGAAACCATAAAATGGTGATATTTAACTAAATACATTAGTTTAAGCTAGCCAAAAACAAGGTCAATAGCTAATTTATTTACTAATGATCATAAAATCAAATACAATGCTGATTATAAAAATTAATACTATTTTTATTTCATCAAATTATGTTTAAAATTTTAGCCACTACTGATACAATGTTACATCCAACTATTGTAATGGTTAAATATAAATAAATAGTATATTTTCAACATAATACAATGCTTAATAATAATTTACAATGATACAATGCTCCACAGAACATGCAAGTCTCATCAAACTCGAATCATCCATAAGTAATCATGAGTGTAGTTATTAGTGAAGTACTACTGAGGGGAGGGAGAACATCATCTGAATGCTTTTTCACACCAACCACATACCATCGATCCCCTGCACAATCTCCCAATAAAGGAATGGCCCTCCCTTCATGGATGGGTAGATAATGATGATGCAAGAATCAAGAGTGACAAATACAACATGTGTGCTGTAAAATAACTATTATATTTATCATATCATAAATAAACTTATTCTAACATGATATCATAGTAGACATGTAATCTAAATCAAATAGATGAAATGATAATGTTTAACCATAAACACTGCTTTGGGAAAAATTTTCTTATAATTATTTGATATCAAGGATCAATTAATTTCATGCACACCATTTAATTGGATTAAACCATATCTACGTATTAGTAACACTAATTAAGTGGAATCCATCTCACTCACTTATTTAGGGTCATTAATACTAGATCGATTCATATATTTAATAATATTAAAACCAACATATTTAAGACAATTCTACCATTTGGGTAAGATTAAACATTAGCATCAAGTTACT